>CAKAJE020001326.1:0-20748 GCA_916610135.2 Macropis europaea
AAAGCGCGTGGAATGGCGAATAAAATGCATTGTTACACTTCTATGATAGGGCAATCAGAGACCCGATTAGATCATTTTATATTTTGTTTAATATAACATTTCAGGGAAATCCTATCACATTTGTTCAAATTACGTCGCTCCTATTTCAGATAGCATATTGGGCTAAGCGGCGCCTCAAAGCGCATGAAATGGCGAGTAAAATGCACTATTAAACTTCTAGGGTAGGGCGAACAGAGACCCGATTAGATCATTTTACATTAAGGTTAATATAAGAATTCACCGAAATTCTATCACATTTGTTCAACTTACATCGCCCCAATTTCAGATAGCGTATTGGGCAAAGCGGCATCTCGAAGCGCATGAAATGACGAGTAAAGTGCACTATTAAACTTCTAGGGTAGGACAAACAGAGACCCGATTAGATCATTTTATATTACGGTTAATTTAAGAATACAGCAAAATTCTATCACATTTGTTCAATTTACGTCGCTCCTATTTCAGATAGCGTATTGGGCTAAGCGGTACCTCAAAGCGCATGAAATGGCGAGTGAAATGCACTATGAAACTTCTAAGGTAGGGTGAACAGAGACCCGATTAGATCATTTTACATTATGGTTAATAAAAGAATTCAGCGAAATTCTATCACATTTGTTCAATTTACGTCACTCCTATTTAAGATAGCGTATTGGGCTAAGGGGCATCTCAAAGCGCATGATATGGCGAGTGTAATGCCCTATTAAACTTCTAGGGTAAGGCAAAGAGAGACCCGATTAAATCATTTTATATTATGGTTAATTTAAGAATTCAGCGAAGTTCTATCACATTTGTTCAATTTACGTCGCTCCTATTTCAGATTGCGGATTGGGCTAGACGGCATCTTAAAGAGCGTGGAATGGTGAGTAAAATGCACTATTACACTTCTATGATAGGGCAATCGGAGACCCGATTAGATAATTTTATATTTTGGTTAATATACGAATTCAGCGAAATTCTATCACATTTGTTCAATTTACGTCACTCCTATTTCACATAGCGTATTGGGCTAAGCGGCATCTCAAAGCGCATGAAATGGCGAGTAAAATGCACTATTAAACTTCTAGGGTAAGGCAAACAGAGACCCGAGATCATTTTATATTACGGTTAATATAAGAATGCAGCGTAATACTGTCACATTTGTTCAACTTACGTCGCTACTATTTCAGATAGCATACTGGGCTAGGCGGCATCTCAAAGCGCGTGGAATGGCGAGTAAATTGCACCGTTAAACTTCTATGATAGGGCAATCAGAGACCCGATTAGATCATTTTATATTTTGTTTAATATAAGAATTCAGGGAAATTCTATCACATCTGTTCAATTTACGTCGCTCCTATTTCAGATAGCGTACTGGGCTAGGCGGTATCTTAAAGAGCGTGGAATGTTGAGTAAAATGCACTATTACACTTCTATGATAGGGCAATCGGAGACCCGATTAGATAATTTTATATTTTGGTTAATATATGAATTCAGCGAAATTCTATCACATTTGTTCAATTTACGTCACTCCTATTTCACATAGCGTATTGGGCTAAGCGGCATCTCAAAGCGCATGAAATGGCGAGTAAAATGCACTATTAAACTTCTAGGGTAAGGCAAACAGAGACCCGATTAGATCGTTTTATATTACGATTAATATAAGAATTCAGCGTAATTCTATCACATTTGTTCAACTTACGTCGCTCCTATTTCAGATAGTGTACTGGGCTAGCCGCCACCTGCAAGCGCGTTGAATGGCGAGTAAAATTCACTATTAAACTTCTATGGTAGGGCAATCAGAGACCCGATTAGATCATTTTATATTTTGTTTAATATAAGATTTCAGGGAAATTCTATCACATTTGTTCAATTTTACGTCGCTCATATTTCAGATAGCGTATTGGGCTAAGCGACATCTCAAAACGCATGAAATGACGAGTAAAATGCACTATTAAACTTCTAGGGTAGGGCAAACAGAGACCCGATTAGATCATTTTATATTATTGTTAATTTAAGAATTCAGCGAAATTCTATCACATTTGTTCAATTTACGTCGCTCATATTTCAGATAGCGTATTGGGCTAAGCGGCATCTCAAAACGCATGGAATGGCGAGTAAAATGCACTATTAAACTTCTATGATACGGCAATCAGAGACCCGATTAGATCATTTTGTATTTTGTTTTATATACGATTTCAGGGAAATTCTATCACATTTGTTCAATTTATATTGCTCATATTTCAGATAGCGTATTGGGCTAAGCGGCATCTCAAAGCGCATGAAATGACGAGTGAAATGGGCTATTAAACTTCTAGGGTAGGGCGAACAGAGACCCGATTAGATCATTTTATATTACGGTTAATTTAAGAATACGGCAAAATTCTATCACATTTGTTCAATTTACGTCACTCCTATTTCAGATAGCGAATTGGGCTAAGCGGCATCTCAAAGCGCATGAAATGACGAGTGGAATGCACTATTAAACATCTAGGGTATTGCGAACAGAGACCCGATTAGATCATTTAACATTAACGTTAATATAATAATTCAGGGAAATTCTATCACATTTGTTCAATTAACGTCGCTCTTATTTCAGATAGCGTATTGGGCTAAGCGGCACCTCAAAGCGCATGAAATGGCGAGTGAAATGCACTATTAAACTTCTAAGGTAGGGCGAACAGAGACCCGATTAGATCATTTTACCTTAAGGTTAATATATGTATTCAGCGAAATTCTATCACATTTGTTCAATTTACGTCGCTCCTATTGCAGATAGCGTACTGGGCTATGCGGCATCTGAAAGCGCGTGGAATGGCGAATAAAATGCATTGTTACACTTCTATGATAGGGCAATCAGAGACCCGATTAGATCATTTTATATTTTGTTTAATATAACATTTCAGGGAAATCCTATCACATTTGTTCAAATTACGTCGCTCCTATTTCAGATAGCATATTGGGCTAAGCGGCGCCTCAAAGCGCATGAAATGGCGAGTAAAATGCACTATTAAACTTCTAGGGTAGGGCGAACAGAGACCCGATTAGATCATTCTACATTAAGGTTAATATAAGAATTCACCGAAATTCTATCACATTTGTTCAACTTACATCGCCCCAATTTCAGATAGCGTATTGGGCAAAGCGGCATCTCGAAGCGCATGAAATGACGAGTAAAGTGCACTATTAAACTTCTAGGGTAGGACAAACAGAGACCCGATTAGATCATTTTATATTACGGTTAATTTAAGAATACAGCAAAATTCTATCACATTTGTTCAATTTACGTCGCTCCTATTTCAGATAGCGTATTGGGCTAAGCGGTACCTCAAAGCGCATGAAATGGCGAGTGAAATGCACTATGAAACTTCTAAGGTAGGGTGAACAGAGACCCGATTAGATCATTTTACATTAAGGTTAATATATGTATTCAGCGAAATTCTATCACATTTGTTCAATTTACGTCGCTCCTATTGCAGATAGCGTACTGGGCTAGGCGGCATCTTAAAGCGCGTGGAATGGCGAATAAAATGCATTATTACACTTCTATGATAGGGCAATCAGAGACCCGATTAGATCATTTTATATTTTGTTTAATATAACATTTCAGGGAAATCCTATCACATTTGATCAATTTACGTCGCTCCTATTTCAGATAGCATATTGGGTTAAGCGGCATCTCAAAGCGCATGAAATGGCGAATAAAATGCACTACTAAACTTCTAGGCTAGGGCTAACAGAGACCCGATTAGATCATTTTACATTATGGTTAATAAAAGAATTCAGCGAAATTCTATCACATTTGTTCAATTTACGTCACTCCTATTTAAGATAGCGTATTGGGCTAAGGGGCATCTCAAAGCGCATGATATGGCGAGTGTAATGCCCTATTAAACTTCTAGGGTAAGGCAAAGAGAGACCCGATTAAATCATTTTATATTATGGTTAATTTAAGAATTCAGCGAAGTTCTATCACATTTGTTCAATTTACGTCGCTCCTATTTCAGATTGCGGATTGGGCTAGACGGCATCTTAAAGAGCGTGGAATGGTGAGTAAAATGCACTATTACACTTCTATGATAGGGCAATCGGAGACCCGATTAGATAATTTTATATTTTGGTTAATATACGAATTCAGCGAAATTCTATCACATTTGTTCAATTTACGTCACTCCTATTTCACATAGCGTATTGGGCTAAGCGGCATCTCAAAGCGCATGAAATGGCGAGTAAAATGCACTATTAAACTTCTAGGGTAAGGCAAACAGAGACCCGAGATCATTTTATATTACGGTTAATATAAGAATTCAGCGTAATACTGTCACATTTGTTCAACTTACGTCGCTACTATTTCAGATAGCATACTGGGCTAGGCGGCATCTCAAAGCGCGTGGAATGGCGAGTAAATTGCACCGTTAAACTTCTATGATAGGGCAATCAGAGACCCGATTAGATCATTTTATATTTTGTTTAATATAAGAATTCAGGGAAATTCTATCACATCTGTTCAATTTACGTCGCTCCTATTTCAGATAGCGTACTGGGCTAGGCGGTATCTTAAAGAGCGTGGAATGTTGAGTAAAATGCACTATTACACTTCTATGATAGGGCAATCGGAGACCCGATTAGATAATTTTATATTTTGGTTAATATATGAATTCAGCGAAATTCTATCACATTTGTTCAATTTACGTCACTCCTATTTCACATAGCGTATTGGGCTAAGCGGCATCTCAAAGCGCATGAAATGGCGAGTAAAATGCACTATTAAACTTCTAGGGTAAGGCAAACAGAGACCCGATTAGATCGTTTTATATTACGATTAATATAAGAATTCAGCGTAATTCTATCACATTTGTTCAACTTACGTCGCTCCTATTTCAGATAGTGTACTGGGCTAGCCGCCACCTGCAAGCGCGTTGAATGGCGAGTAAAATTCACTATTAAACTTCTATGGTAGGGCAATCAGAGACCCGATTAGATCATTTTATATTTTGTTTAATATAAGATTTCAGGGAAATTCTATCACATTTGTTCAATTTACGTCGCTCATATTTCAGATAGCGTATTGGGCTAAGCGACATCTCAAAACGCATGAAATGACGAGTAAAATGCACTATTAAACTTCTAGGGTAGGGCAAACAGAGACCCGATTAGATCATTTTATATTATTGTTAATTTAAGAATTCAGCGAAATTCTATCACATTTGTTCAATTTACGTCGCTCATATTTCAGATAGCGTATTGGGCTAAGCGGCATCTCAAAACGCATGGAATGGCGAGTAAAATGCACTATTAAACTTCTATGATACGGCAATCAGAGACCCGATTAGATCATTTTGTATTTTGTTTTATATACGATTTCAGGGAAATTCTATCACATTTGTTCAATTTATATTGCTCATATTTCAGATAGCGTATTGGGCTAAGCGGCATCTCAAAGCGCATGAAATGACGAGTGAAATGGGCTATTAAACTTCTAGGGTAGGGCGAACAGAGACCCGATTAGATCATTTTATATTACGGTTAATTTAAGAATACGGCAAAATTCTATCACATTTGTTCAATTTACGTCACTCCTATTTCAGATAGCGAATTGGGCTAAGCGGCATCTCAAAGCGCATGAAATGACGAGTGGAATGCACTATTAAACATCTAGGGTATTGCGAACAGAGACCCGATTAGATCATTTAACATTAACGTTAATATAATAATTCAGGGAAATTCTATCACATTTGTTCAATTAACGTCGCTCTTATTTCAGATAGCGTATTGGGCTAAGCGGCACCTCAAAGCGCATGAAATGGCGAGTGAAATGCACTATTGAACTTCTAAGGTAGGGCGAACAGAGACCCGATTAGATCATTTTACCTTAAGGTTAATATATGTATTCAGCGAAATTCTATCACATTTGTTCAATTTACGTCGCTCCTATTGCAGATAGCGTACTGGGCTATGCGGCATCTGAAAGCGCGTGGAATGGCGAATAAAATGCATTGTTACACTTCTATGATAGGGCAATCAGAGACCCGATTAGATCATTTTATATTTTGTTTAATATAACATTTCAGGGAAATCCTATCACATTTGTTCAAATTACGTCGCTCCTATTTCAGATAGCATATTGGGCTAAGCGGCATCTCAAAGCGCATGAAATGGCGAATAAAATGCACTATTAAACTTCTAGGCTAGGGCGAACAGAGACCCGATTAGATCATTTTACATTATGGTTAATAAAAGAATTCAGCGAAATTCTATCACATTTGTTCAATTTACGTCACTCCTATTTCAGATAGCGTATTGGGCTAAGCGGCATCTCAAAGCGCATGATATGGCGAGTGTAATGGCCTATTAAACTTATAGGGTAAGGCAAAGAGAGACCCGATTAAATCATTTTATATTATGGTTAATTTAAGAATTCAGCGAAGTTCTATCACATTTGTTCAATTTACGTCGCTCCTATTTCAGATAGCGTATTGGGCTAGGCGGCATCTCAAAGCGCATGAAATGGCGAGGAAAAAAACTATTAAACTTCTATGATACGGCAATCAGAGACCCGATTAGATCATTTTATATTTTGTTTAATATAAGATTTCAGGGAAATTCTATCACATTTGTTCAATTTACGTCGCTCCTATTTCAGATAGCGTACTGGGCTAGGCGGTATCTTAAAGCGCGTGGAGTGGCGAGTAAAATGAACTGTTAAACTTCTATGATAGGGCAATCAGAGACCCGATTAGATAATTTTATATTTTGTTTAATATAAGAATTCAGTGAAATTCTATCACATTTGTTAAATTTACGTCGCTCCTGTTTCAGATAGCCTATTGGGCTAAGCGGCATCTGAAAGCGCATGAAATGGCGAGTGAAATGCACTATTAAACTTCTAGGGTAGGGCGAACAGAGACCCGATTAGATCATTTTACATTAAGGTTAACATAAGAATTCAGCGAAATTCTATCACATTTGTTCAATTTACGTCGCTCCTATTTCAGATAGCGTATTGGGCTAAGCTGCATCTCAAAGCGCATGCAATGACGAGTGAAATGCACTACTAAACTTCTAGGGTAAGGCAAAGAGGGACCCGATTAGATCATTTTATATTACGGTTAATATAAGATTTCAGGGAAATTCTATCACATTTGTTCAATTTACGTCGCTCCTATTTCATATAGCGTACTGGGCTAGGCGCCATCTTAAAGCGCGTGGAATGGCCAGTAAAATGCACTATTAAACTTCTATGATAGGGCAATCAGAGACCGGATTAGATCATTTTATATTTTGGTTAATATACGAATTCAGCGAAATTCTATCACATTTGTTCAATTTACGTCGCTCCTATTTCAGATAGCGTATTGGGCTAAGCGGCACCTCAAGGCGCATGAAATGGCGAGTAAAATGCACTATTAAACTTCTAGGGTAAGGCAAACAGAGACCCGATTAGATCATTTTATATTACGATTAATATAAGATTTCAGGGAAATTCTATCACATTTGTTCAATTTACGTCGCTCATATTTCAGATAGCGTATTGGGCTAAGCGGCATCTCAAAACGCATGGAATGGCGAGTAAAATGCACTATTAAACTTCTATGATACGGCAATCAGAGACCCGATTAGATCATTTTGTATTTTGTTTTATATACGATTTCAGGGAAATTCTATCACATTTGTTCAATTTACATTGCTCATATTTCAGATAGCGTATTGGGCTAAGCGGCATCTCAAAGCGCATGAAATGACGAGTGAAATGGGCTATTAAACTTCTAGAGTAGGGCGAACAGAGACCCGATGAGATCATTTTACATTAAGGTTAATATAAGAATTCAGCGTTATTCTATCACATTTGTTCAATTTACGTCGCTCCTATTTCAGATAGCCTACTGGGCTAGGCGGCATCTTAAAGCGCGCGGAATGGCGAGCAACATGCACTATTAAACTTCTAGGGTAGGGCAAACCGAGACCCGATTAGATCATTTTATATTATGGTTAATTTAAGAATTCAGCGAAATTCTATCACATTTGTTCAATTTACGTCGCTGCAGTTTCAGATAGCGTATTGGGCAAAGCGGTATCTCAATGCGCATGAAATGTCGAGTGAAAGGCACTATTAAACTTCTAGGGTATGGCGAACAGAGACCCGATTAGATCATTTTATATCATGGTTAATTTAAGAATTCAGCGAAATTCTATCACATTTGTTCAATTTACGTCGCTCCTATTTCTGATAGCGTATTGGGCTAAGCGGCATCTCAAAGCGCATGAAATTGCGAGTAAGATGCACTATTAAACTTCTAGGGTAGGGCAAACAGAGACCCGATTAGATCATTTTATATTATGCTTAATTTAAGAAATCAGCAAAATTCTATCACATTTGTTCAATTTACGTCGCCCCTATTTCAGATAGCGTACTGGGCTAGGCGCCATCTTAAAGCGCCTGGAATGGCCAGTAAAATGCACTATTAAACTTCTATGATAGGGCAATCAGAGACCCGATTAGATTATTTTACATTGTGGTTAATATAAGAATTCAGCGAAATTCTATCACATTTGTTGAATTTACGTCGCTCCTATTTCAGATAGCGTATCGGGCTAAGCGGCATCTCAAAGCGCATGAAATGGCGAGTAAGATGCACTATTAAACTTCTAGGGTAGGGCAAACAGAGACTCGATTAGATCATTTTATATCCCGGTTAATTAAGAATTCAGCGAAATTCTATCACATTTGTTCAATTTACGTCGCTCCTACTTCAGATAGCGTATTGGGCTAAGCGGCATCACAAAGCGCATGAAATGGCTAGTAAAATGCATTATTACTCTTCTAGGGTAGGGCAAACAGAGACCCGATTAGATCATTTTATATCATGGTTAATTTAAGAATTCAGCGAAATTCTATCACATTTGTTCAATTTACGTCGCTCCTATTTCAGACAGCGTATTGGGCTAAGCGGCATCTCAAAGAGCATGAAATGACCAGTGAAATGCACTATTAAACTTCTAGGGTAGGGCGCACAGAGACCCGATTAGATCATTTTACATTAAGGTTAATATAAGAATTCAGGGAAGTTCTATCACATTTGTTCAACTTACGTCGCTCCTATTTCAGATAGCGTATTGGGCTAAGCGGCATCACAAAGCGCATGAAATGGCGAGTAAAATGCACTATTACTCTTCTAGGGTAGGGCAAACAGAGACCCGATTAGATCATTTTATATCATGGTTAATTTAAGAATTCAGCGAAATTCTATCACATTTGTTCAATTTACGTCGCTCCTATTTCAGATAGCGTATTGGGCTAAGCGGCATCCCAAAGCGCATGAGATGGCTAGTAAAATGCAGTATTAAACTTCTAGGGTAAAGCAAACAGAGACCCGATTAGATCATTATATATTATGGTTAATTTAAGAATTCAGCGAAATTCTATCACATTTGTTCAATTTACGTCGCTCCTATTTCAGATAGCGTACTGGGCTAAGCGGCATCTCAAAGCGCGTGGAATGACGAGCAAAATGCACTGTTAAACATCTATGATAGGGCAGTCAGAGACCCGATTAGATCATTTTATATTTTGTTTAATATAAGATTTCAGGTAAATCCTATCACATTTGTTCTATTTACGTCGCTCCTATTTCAGATAGCGTATTGGGTTAAGCGGTATCTCAAAGCGCATGAAATGACGAGTGAAATGCACTATTAAACTTCTTGGGTAAGGCAAAGAGAGACCCGATTAGATGATTTTATATTACGGTTAATATAAGAATGCAGCGAAATTCTATCACATTTGTTCAATTTACGCCGCTCCTATATCAGATAGCGTATTGGGCTAAGCGGCATATCAAAGCGCATGAAATGACGAGTGAAATGCACTATTAAGCTTCTAGGGTATGGCGAACAGAGCGCCGATTAGATCATTTTACATTAAGGTTAATATAAGAATTCCGGGAAATTCTATCACATTTGTTCAATTTACGTGGCTCCTATTTCAGTTAGCGTATTGGGCTAAGCGGCACCTCGAAGCGCATGAAATGGGGAATAAAACGCACTATTAAACTTCTAGGCTAGGGCGAACAGAGACCCGATTAGATCATTTTACATTATGGTTATTAAAAGAATTCAGCGAAATTCTATCACATTTGTTTAATTTACATCGCTCCTATATCAGATAGCGTATTGGGCTAAGCGGCATATCAAAGCGCATGAAATGACGAGTGAAATGCACTTTTAAGCTTCTAGGGTATGGCGAACAGAGACCCGATTAGATCATTTTATATTACGGTTAATATAAGAATTCAGCGTAATTCTATCACATTTGTTCAACTTACGTCGCTCCTATTTCAGATAGCGTACTGGGCTAGGCGGCATCTTAAAGCGCGTGGAATGGCGAGTAAAATTCACTGTTAGTCTTCTATGATAGGGCAATCAGAGACCCGATTTCATCATTTTATATTTTGGTTAATATAAGAATTCAGCAAAATCCTATCACATTTGTTCAATTTACGTCGCTCCTATTTCAGATAGCTTATTGGGCCAAGCGGCATCTCAAAGCGCATGAAATGACGAGTGAAATGCACTTTTAAGCTTCTAGGGTAGGGCGAACAGAGACCCGATTAGATCATTTTACATTAAGGTTAATATAAGAATTCAGCGATATTCTATAACATTTGTTCAATTTACGTCGCTCCTATTTCAGATAGCGTACTGGGCTAAGCGGCATCTCAAAGCGCATGAAATGACCAGTGAAATGCACTACTAAACTTCTAGGGTAAGGCAAATAGGGACCCGATTAGATCATTTCATATTACGGTTAATATAAGAATTCAGCGTAATTCTATCACATTTGTTCAATTTACGCCACTCCTATTTCAGATAGCCTACTGGGCTAGGCGGCATCTTAAACCGCGTGGAATGGCGAGTAAAATGCACAATTAGCCTTCTATGCTAGGGCAATCAGAGACGCGATTAGATCATTTTATATTATGGTTAATATAAGAATTCAGCGGAGTCCTATCACATTTGTTCAATTTACGTCGCTCCTATTTCAGATAGCGTAGTGGGCTAAGCGGTATCTCAAAGCGCATGAGATGGCGAGTGAAATGCACTATTAAACTTCTAGGGTAAGGCAAACAGAGAACCGATTAGATCATTTTATATTACAGTTAATATAAGAATTCAGCGTAATTCTATCACATTTGTTCAATTTACGTCGCTCATGTTTCAGATAGCGTACTAGGCTGGGCGGCATCTTAAAGCGCGTGGAATGGCGAGTAGAATGCACTATTAAACTTCTATGATAGGGTAATCATAGACCCGATTAGATCATTTTACGTTAAGGTTAATATAAGAATTCAGCGAAATTCTATCACATTTCTTCAACTTACGTCGCACCTATTTTAGATAGCGTACTGGGCTAGGCGGCATCTTAAAGCGCGTGGAATGGCGAGTAAAATGCACTATTAAACTTCTATGATATGGCAATCAGAGACCCGATTAGATCATTTTATATTTTGGTTAATATAAGAATTCTGCGAAATTCTATCACATTTGTTCAATTTACGTCTCTCCTATATCAGATAGCGTATTGGGCTAAGCCGCATCTCAAAGCGTATGAAATGGCGAGTAAAATGCACTATTGAACTTCTATGGTAAGGCAAACAGAGACCCGATTAGATCATTTTGTATTTTGGTTAATATGAGAATTCAGCGAAATTCTATCGCATTTGTTCAATTTACGTCGCTCCTATTTCAGATATCGTATTGGGCGAAGCGGCATCTCAAAGCGCATGAAATGACGAGTAAAATGCACGATTAAACTTCTAGGGTATGGCAAAGAGAGACCCGATTAGATCATTTTATATTACGGTTAATACACGAATTCAGCGTAATTCTGTCACATTTGTTCAATTTACGTCGCTCCTATTTGAGATAGCGTACTGGGCTAGGCGGCATCTTAAAGCGCGTCGAAGGGCGAGTAAAATGCACTACTAAACTTCTATGATAGGGCAATCAGAGACCCGATTAGATCATTTTATATTTTGTTTAATATAAGATTTCAGGGACATTCTATCACATTTGTTCAATTTACGTCGCACCTATTTCAGATAGCGTATTGGGCGAAGCGGCATCTCAAAACGCATGAAATGGCGAATAAAATGCACTATTAAGCTTCTGTGATACGGCAATCAGAGACGCGATTAGATCATTTTATGTTTTGGTTAATATAAGAATTCAGCGAAATTCTATCACATTTGTTCAATTTACGTCGCTCCTATATCAGATAGCGTATTGGGCTAAGCGGCATCTCAAAGCGCATGAAATGGCGAGTAAAATGCACTATTAAGCTTCTATGATACGGCAATCAGAGACGCGATTAGATCATTTTTTGTTTTGGTTAACATAAGAATTCAGCGAAATTCTATCACATTTGTTCAATTTACGTCGCTCCTATTTCAGATAGCGTACTGGGCTCGGTGCCATCTTAAAGCGCGTGGAATGACCAGTAAAATGCACTATTAAACTTCTATGATAGGGCAATCAGAGACCCGATTAGATCATTTTATATTTTGGTTAATATAAGTATTCAGCGAAATTCTATCACATTTGTTCAATTTATGTCGCTCCTATTTCAGATAGCGTATTGGGATAAGCGGCATCTGAAAGCGCATGAAATGGCGAGCAAAATGCACTATTAAACTTCTAGGGTAAGGCAAACAGAGACCCGATTAGATCATTTTACATTAAGGTTAATATAAGAATTCAGGGAAATTCTATCACATTTGTTCAATTTACGTCGCTCCTATTTAAGATAGCGTATTCGGCTAAGCGGCATCTCAAGGCGCATGAAATGACGAGTAAAATTCACTATTAAACTTCTAGGGTAGGGCAAAGAGAGACCCGATTAGATCATTTTATATTATGGTTAATTTAAGAAATCAGCGAAATTCTATCACATTTGTTCAATTGACGTCGCTCCTATTTCAGATAGCGATTGGCCTAAGCGGCATCTCAAAGCGCATGAAATGACGAGTGAAATGCACTATTAAACTTCTAGGGTAAGGCACACAGAGACCCGATTAGGTCATTTTATATTACTGTTAATATAAGAATGCAGCGTAATTCTATCACACTTGTTCAACTTACGTCGCTCCTATTTCAGATAGCGTATTGGGCTAAGCGGCATCTCAAAGCGCATGGAAAGGCGAGTAAAATGCACTATTAAACTTCTAGGGTAGGGCAAACAGAGACCCGATTAGATCATTTTATATTAAGGTTAATATAAGAATTCAGCGAAATTCAATCACATTTCTTCAACTTACGTCGCACCTATTTTAGATAGCGTATTGGGCTAGGCGGCATCTCAAAGCGCATGGAATGGCGAGTAAAATGCACTATTAAACTTCTAGGCTAGGGCGAACAGAGACCCGATTAGATCGTTTTATGTTATGGTTAATAAAAGAATTCACCAAAATTCTATCACATTTGTTCAATTTACATCGCTACTATTTCAGATAGCGTATTGGGCTAAGCGGCATGTCAAAGCGCATGAAATGGCGAGTGAAATGCACTATTAAACTTCTAAGGTAGGGCGAACAGAGACCCGATTAGATCATTTTACCTTAAGGTTAATATATGTATTCAGCGAAATTCTATCACATTTGTTCAATTTACGTCGCTCCTATTGCAGATAGCGTACTGGGCTAGGCGGCATCTGAAAGCGCGTGGAATGGCGAATAAAATGCATTGTTACACTTCTATGATAGGGCAATCAGAGACCCGATTAGATCATTTTATATTTTGTTTAATATAACATTTCAGGGAAATCCTATCACATTTGTTCAATTTACGTCGCTCCTATTTCAGATAGCATATTGGGCTAAGCGGCATCTCAAAGCGCATGAAATGGCGAATAAAATGCACTATTAAACTTCTAGGCTAGGGCGAACAGAGACCCGATTAGATCATTTTACATTATGGTTAATAAAAGAATTCAGCGAATTTCTATCACATTTGTTCAATTTACGTCACTCCTATTTCAGATAGCGTATTGGGCTAAGCGGCATCTCAAAGCGCATGATATGGCGAGTGTAATGGCCTATTACTCTTATAGGGTAAGGCAAAGAGAGACCCGATTAAATCATTTTATATTATGGTTAATTTAAGAATTCAGCGAAGTTCTATCACATTTGTTCAATTTACGGCGCTCCTATTTCGGATAGCGTATTGGGCTAGGCGGCATCTCAAAGCGCATGAAATGGCGAGTAAAATGCACTATTAAACTTCTATGAGACGGCAATCAGAGACCCGATTAGATCATTTTATATTTTGTTTAATATAAGATTTCAGGGAAATTCTATCGCATTCGTTCAATTTACGTCGCTCCTATTTCAGATAGCGTACTGGGCTAGGCGGTATCTTAAAGCGCGTGGAGTGGCGAGTAAAATGAACTGTTAAACTTCTATGATAGGGCAATCAGAGACCCGATTAGATAATTTTATATTTTGTTTAATATAAGAATTCAGTGAAATTCTATCACATTTGTTAAATTTACGTCGCTCCTGTTTCAGATAGCCTATTGGGCTAAGCGGCATCTGAAAGCGCATGAAATGGCGAGTGAAATGCACTATTAAACTTCTAGGGTAGGGCGAACAGAGACCCGATTAGATCATTTTACATTAAGGTTAACATAAGAATTCAGCGAAATTCAATCACATTTGTTCAATTTACGTCGCTCCTATTTCAGATAGCGTATTGGGCTAAGCTGCATCTCAAAGCGCATGCAATGACGAGTGAAATGCACTACTAAACTTCTAGGGTAAGGCAAAGAGGGACCCGATTAGATCATTTTATATTACGGTTAATATAAGATTTCAGGGAAATTCTATCACATTTGTTCAATTTACGTCGCTCCTATTTCATATAGCGTACTGGGCTAGGCGCCATCTTAAAGCGCGTGGAATGGCCAGTAAAATGCACTATTAAACTTCTATGATAGGGCAATCAGAGACCGGATTAGATCATTTTATATTTTGGTTAATATAAGAATTCAGCGAAATTCTATCACATTTGTTCAGTTTACGTCGTTCCTATTTCAGATAGCGTATTGGTCGAAGCGGCGTCTCAGAGCGCATGAAATGGCGAATAAAATGCACTATTAAACTTCTAGGCTAGGGCAATCAGAGACCGGATTAGATCATTTTATATTTTGGTTAATATACGAATTCAGCGAAATTCTATCACATTTGTTCAATTTACGTCGCTCCTATTTCAGATAGCGTATTGGGCTAAGCGGCACCTCAAGGCGCATGAAATGGCGAGTAAAATGCACTATTAAACTTCTAGGGTAAGGCAAACAGAGACCCGATTAGATCATTTTATATTACGATTAATATAAGATTTCAGGGAAATTCTATCACATTTGTTCAATTTACGTCGCTCCTATTTCAGATAGCCTACTGGGCTGGGCGGCATCTTAAAGCGCGCGGAATGGCGAGCAACATGCACTATTAAACTTCTAGGGTAGGGCAAACAGAGACCCGATTAGATCATTTTATATTATGGTTAATTTAAGAATTCAGCGAAATTCTATCACATTTGTTCAATTTACGTCGCTGCAGTTTCAGATAGCGTATTGGGCAAAGCGGTATCTCAATGCGCATGAAATGTCGAGTGAAAGGCACTATTAAACTTCTAGGGTAGGGCGAACAGAGACCCGATTAGATCATTTTATATCATGGTTAATTTAAGAATTCAGCGAAATTCTATCACATTTGTTCAATTTACGTCGCTCCTATTTCTGATAGCGTATTGGGCTAAGCGGCATCTCAAAGCGCATGAAATTGCGAGTAAGATGCACTATTAAACTTCTAGGGTAGGGCAAACAGAGACCCGATTAGATCATTTTACATTAAGGTTAATATAAGAATTCAGGGAAGTTCTATCACATTTGTTCAACTTACGTCGCTCCTATTTCAGATAGCGTATTGGGCTAACCGGCATCACAAAGCGCATGAAATGGCGAGTAAAATGCAGTATTACTCTTCTAGGGTAGGGCAAACAGAGACCCGATTAGATCATTTTATATCATGGTTAATTTAAGAATTCAGCGAAATTCTATCACATTTGTTCAATTTACGTCGCTCCTATTTCAGATAGCGTATTGGGCTAAGTGGCATCCCAAAGCGCATGACATGGCTAGTAAAATGCAGTATTAAACTTCTAGGGTAAAGCAAACAGAGACCCGATTAGATCATTATATATTATGGTTAATTTAAGAATTCAGCGAAATTCTATCACATTTGTTCAATTTACGTCGCTCCTATTTCAGATAGCGTACTGGGCTAAGCGGCATCTCAAAGCGCGTGGAATGACGAGCAAAATGCACTGTTAAACATCTATGATAGGGCAGTCAGAGACCCGATTAGATCATTTTATATTTTGTTTAATATAAGATTTCAGGTAAATCCTATCACATTTGTTCTATTTACGTCGCTCCTATTTCAGATAGCGTATTGGGTTAAGCGGTATCTCAAAGCGCATGAAATGACGAGTGAAATGCACTATTAAACTTCTTGGGTAAGGCAAAGAGAGACCCGATTAGATGATTTTATATTACGGTTAATATAAGAATGCAGCGAAATTCTATCACATTTGTTCAATTTACGCCGCTCCTATATCAGATAGCGTATTGGGCTAAGCGGCATATCAAAGCGCATGAAATGACGAGTGAAATGCACTATTAAGCTTGTAGGGTATGGCGAACAGAGCGCCGATTAGATCATTTTACATTAAGGTTAATATACGAATTCCGGGAAATTCTATCACATTTGTTCAATTTACGTGGCTCCTATTTCAGTTAGCGTATTGGGCTAAGCGGCACCTCGAAGCGCATGAAATGGGGAATAAAACGCACTATTAAACTTCTAGGCTAGGGCGAACAGAGACCCGATTAGATCATTTTACATTATTGTTATTAAAAGAATTCAGCGAAATTCTATCACATTTGTTTAATTTACATCGCTCCTATATCAGATAGCGTATTGGGCTAAGCGGCATATCAAAGCGCATGAAATGACGAGTGAAATGCACTTTTAAGCTTCTAGGGTATGGCGAACAGAGACCCGATTAGATCATTTTATATTACGGTTAATATAAGAATTCAGCGTAATTCTATCACATTTGTTCAACTTACGTCGCTCCTATTTCAGATAGCGTACTGGGCTAGGCGGCATCTTAAAGCGCGTGGAATGGCGAGTAAAATTCACTGTTAGTCTTCTATGATAGGGCAATCAGAGACCCGATTTGATCATTTTATATTTTGGTTAATATAAGAATTCAGCAAAATCCTATCACATTTGTTCAATTAACGTCGCTCCTATTTCAGATAGCTTATTGGGCCAAGCGGCATCTCAAAGCGCATGAAATGACGAGTGAAATGCACTATTAAAATTCTAGGGTACGGCGAACAGAGACCCGATTAGATCATTTTACATTAAGGTTAATATAAGAATTCAGCGATATTCTATAACATTTGTTCAATTTACGTCGCTCCTATTTCAGATAGCGTACTGGGCTAAGCGGCATCTCAAAGCGCATGAAATGACGAGTGAAATGCACTACTAAACTTCTAGGGTAAGGCAAATAGGGACCCGATTAGATCATTTCATATTACGGTTAATATAAGAATTCGGCGTAATTCTATCACATTTGTTCAATTTACGCCACTCCTATTTCAGATAGCCTACTGGGCTAGGCGGCATCTTAAACCGCGTGGAATGGCGAGTAAAATGCACAATTAGCCTTCTATGCTAGGGCAATCAGAGACGCGATTAGATCATTTTATATTATGGTTAATATAAGAATTCAGCGGAGTCCTATCACATTTGTTCAATTTACGTCGCTCCTATTTCAGATAGCGTAGTGGGCTAAGCGGTATCTCAAAGCGCATGAGATGGCGAGTGAAATGCACTATTAAACTTCTAGGGTAAGGCAAACAGAGAACCGATTAGATCATTTTATATTACAGTTAATATAAGAATTCAGCGTAATTCTATCACATTTGTTCAATTTACGTCGCTCATGTTTCAGATAGCGTACTAGGCTAGGCGGCATCTTAAAGCGCGTGGAATGGCGAGTAGAATGCACTATTAAACTTCTATGATAGGGCAATCATAGACCCGATTAGATCATTTTACGTTAAGGTTAATATAAGAATTCAGCGAAATTCTATCACATTTCTTCAACTTACGTCGCACCTATTTTAGATAGCGTACTGGGCTAGGCGGCATCTTAAAGCGCGTGGAATGGCGAGTAAAATGCACTATTAAACTTCTATGATATGGCAATCAGAGACCCGATTAGATCATTTTATATTTTGGTTAATATAAGAATTCAGCGAAATTCTATCACATTTGTTCAATTTACGTCGCTCCTATTTCAGATAGGTTATTGGGCAAAGCGGCATCTCAAAGCGCATGAAATGACGAGTGAAATGCACTATTAAACTTCTAGGGTAGGGCGAACAAAGACCCGATTAGATCATTTTTCATTAAGGTTAATATAAGAATTCAGCGAAATTCTATCACATTTGTTCAATTTACGTCGCTCCAATTTCAGATAGCGTATTGGGATAAGCGGCATCTCAAAGCGCATGAAATGCCGAGTAAAATGCACTATTAAACTTCTAGGGTAAGGCAAACAGAGACCCGATTAGATCATTTTATATTTTGGTTAATATGAGAATTCAGCGAAATTCTATCACATTTGTTCAATTTACGTCGCTCCTATTTCAGATCGCGTACTGGGCTAGGCGGCATTTTAAAGCGCGTGGAATGGCGAGTAAAATGCACTATCAAACTTCCATGATAGGACAATCGGAGACCCGATTAGATCATTTTATATTTTGGTTAATATAAGAATTCAGCGAAATTCTATCACATTTGTTCAATTTACGTCGCTCCTATTTCAGATAGCGTATTGGGCTAAGCGGCATCTCAAAGCGCATGAAATGACGAGTGAAATGCGCTATTAAACTTCTAGGGTAGGGCGAACAGAGACCAGATTAGCTCATTTTACATTAAGGTTAGTATAAGAATTCACCGAAATTCTATCACATTTGTTCAATTTACGTCTCTCCTATATCAGATAGCGTATTGGGCTAAGCCGCATCTCAAAGCGTATGAAATGGCGAGTAAAATGCACTATTGAACTTCTATGGTAAGGCAAACAGAGACCCGATTAGATCATTTTGTATTTTGGTTAATATGAGAATTCAGCGAAATTCTATCGCATTTGTTCAATTTACGTCGCTCCTATTTCAGATAGCGTATTGGGCGAAGCGGCATCTCAAAGCGCATGAAATGACGAGTAAAATGCACTATTAAACTTCTAGGGTATGGCAAAGAGAGACCCGATTAGATCATTTTATATTACGGTTAATACACGAATTCAGCGTAATTCTGTCACATTTGTTCAATTTACGTCGCTCCTATTTCAGATAGCGTATTGGGCTAAGCGGCATCTCAAAGCGCATGAGTTGGCGAGTGAAATGCACTATTAAACTTCTAGGGTAAGGCAAAGAGAGACCCGATTAAATCATTTTATATTATGGTTAATTTAAGAATTCAGCGAAGTTCTATCACATTTGTTCAATTTACGTCGCTCCTATTTCAGATGGCGGATTGGGCTAGGCGGCATCTCAAAGAGCGTGGAATGGTGAGTGAAATGCACTATTACACTTCTATGATAGGGCAATCATAGACCCGATTAGATCATTTTACATTAAGGTTAATATAAGAATTCAGCGAAATTCTATCACATTTCTTCAACTTACGTCGCACCTATTTCAGATAGCGTACTGGGCTAGCCGGCATCTTAATGCGCGTGGAATGGCGAGTCAAATGCACTATTAAACTTCTATCATAGGGCAATCAGAGACCCGATTAGATCATTTTTTTTTTGTTTAATACAAGATTTCAGGGAAATTCTATCACATTTGTTCAATTTACGTCGCTGCTATTTCAGATAGCGTACTGGGCTATGCGGCATCTTAAAGCGCGTGGAATGGCGATTAAAATGCACTATTAAACTTCTATGATATGGCAATCAGAGACCCGATTAGATCATTTTATATTACGGTTAATATAAGAATACAGCGTAATTCTATCACATTTGTTCAATTTACGTCGCTCCTATTTGAGATAGCGTACTGGGCTAGGCGGCATCTTAAAGCGCGTCGAAGGGCGAGTAAAATGCACTACTAAACTTCTATGATAGGGCAATCAGAGAACCGATTAGATCATTTTATATTTTGTTTAATATACGATTTCAGGGAAATTCTATCAGATTTGTTCAATTTACGTCGCTCCTATTTCAGATAGCATATCGGGAGAAGCGGCATCTCAAAGCGCATGAAATGGCGAATAAAATGCACTATTAAACTTCTAGGCTAGGGCGAGCAGAGACCCGATTATATCATTTTATGTTATGGTTAATAAAAGAATTCACCAAAATTCTATCACATTTGTTCAATTCACATCGCTCCTATTTCAGATAGCGTATTGGGCTAAGCGGCACGTCAAAGCGCATGAAATGACGAGTAAAATGCACTATTAAACTTCTAGGGTAGGGCAAACAGAGACTCGATTAGATCATTTTATATTATGGTTAATTTAAGAATTCAGCGAAATTCTATCACATTTGTTCAATTTACGGCGCTCCTATTTCAGATAGCGTATTGGGCTA